>JASPKZ010007267.1:0-35000 GCA_030220185.1 Diploptera punctata
AAAGAGAGATTAGAATTATTTTAACTGTGGAACAGAATTAAAGAAGAACAGTCAGATAGGTGCGTGTTTATTTGATTCAACTTTAACGCGCTATCAGTATCAGTAAAATGAATCGAATCATTAAAACCTACTTTATTTTTATGATTGCGGATATGAAATTGAATGTTTAAGATATACCAACCTTTTGTCGGCACAATGCCCCAAAAGCCGAATTAAAATTTAACTGCTGTTACGTATGTTCTGGGGGTAAATGTGGCCGTCAGACGGGCCTGACAATTCCGCTGTGATCTCGTGTCAGTTGTTTCCAAAGGTGGCAGTATTAATCTCCTACCATCCCGAGGCATCAATTTACTCTAGTTTTATAGCCTAAAAACTTTATCTGACATCCCGCCCTGCTATAGCTCACCAACTAATATTCACAGATTATTTTATTTAGGTGTTCGGTTGATTTTATTTTTGTAACTGTTTATCAATACGTGTATTACCCAAGATAAATTAAAATGTTTCATACCTCTCCGCTCTCCTCATAATTAATCTATTTAGAAGACTGGTTATGGAGAGAGGTATGAAACATTTTAATTTATCTTAAATTGAACCTCATAGTGATTTATTCCTACAAAAGTTCAAAATACGTTTACTTCCTGTTCATAGATTACCAGTGGAATTATGTTTTGCATGTCCAAACATCTGCGGGTTTGTAACTACTTTCTACTTTTACTCATGAATCCAAATAATAAATATTCTTTTATCTTCTTTATATGAATTAATGAATGATTGTTTGGAAAAAATAATCTGACCACATGATTGAATATTTGAAAGAATGGCTTAATAAACGAACGAACGAACGAACGAACGAACGAATGAATTAATAAACACTTTGAATTGAATGATGCAATGGACGAAGGAAGATGGTGATAATACGTAAGTTCATGAATACATTCTGAAATATCATGTTTTGGTTCATATACGCTATACTAGAGGTCACCTATTAGATTTCATTAAGGTCCATTTCCAAAGTAGTATATTAAGTCGAGATCGGGAACCACTATTGTTTAAACATATCAATCTTTTACTAAGTAATTAATATTATGAAAAAATATTTAAATTATTTTATGGATATGAATTTCACAAATTAAACAAAACTACCATATAATACTAAAAGGATACAGCACAGTAGTGCAGAGTTATTAATTCTAATAATTATTAATACATTTATGATAATCTGTTTAACCATACATCATTCAGTGTGAATAGTGACATTTTATATGTAACAATGTCTTTTTAAATTACAACTTTTTATTATTGCAACTGTTTGATTACAAATCGAACACCCCGGTATAGCTCCACGGTGACGCGGTAACATAAAGCGGTATAAACGAGTCCATTCTGGTAAAAAAAATGGTCTATTTTCAAAATCTACTTTTCTTCTTTTAGTTTCCACATTTAACGTCACCAAACATCCTCCGTCACAAACACGAAATACAAATAATTCCAATAATAATAGCATACATTAATTGAAAACAAAGGTAGTGGGTTATGTGCCATAGATATGCGTGCTGGACCATACGCAGGATTGTCAACCGAGACAAAAATAATACTATCATGACATTAAATTTAGTATAACTGATATTATTCCACGTTTAACCGGGTTTAAAAACTTGTATTCATTCGATATTTAATCGGTCCGGAAACCTAAGCCGCAGGGTCCGGATCCGGACCACGGTCCGCCAATTGGTGACACCTGCACTATACTTTCTCCCTTTATAACACTTAACTTGGAATTGTAATTACTAGTTAAGTTGGATTGATATGAGAATAAAATATTAATGGATTGAAGTTCTCAGTGAAATTGAAGGATTCATTTTGAACATAAATTCCCAAAATTATAAATTTAGATGTTAATTACTCTACCTTCATGATTGTGCTGCATGTATATACTTGCTACTAAATTAATATACTGTAGGTGCTGATATAAATATAAAAAAATATTGGAATTGGGAAAAAATATTGGAATTATATTAAACAGAAATACAGCTTCACTTTATATTAGTTTCTGCAAAATTTGATTTTTTTGGATGTTTTAGACATTAATTTCTTCAAGACACCTAAGTACTATTATAAGTATTGAAGTATTGAATAATTATTTTTTAACCAATAATACGTAATTACCTTTGTTCTTGATCCATATCATCAAGATCGTCGATTTCATCATCATCGTCATCATCGTCGTCATCCTCTTCTTCCTCTTCTTCCTTATCAGCATCCTCTTCATTCTCTTCCGTCGCAGCAGAATTTCCAACTTCGGGATCACGATGCTTCAGTTCTTGAAGAAGTTTAACTGCGGCCGGATCAGCAGAGGCACCGCCTTCCTGAGCCAATGAATATTCGGCACATTCAGTCAGTAGTTTTCTCACTTCTGGCGTCAGAGGCCTAGGAGGCCTTGGCCTGCTCTGTATCCTAGGCCCCCTGCCACTCGTAGTAATTTTAACTGTTGCCACTACAGGAGGTATCTTTTTGGGAACAACTGGTGATGCTACCTTCTTGGGAAGTTCTGTAACAACCACTGACTTGTCATAAGTTGCTGTTATTTGTGCGGTTGGGGTGTACGGAGGTGCTCTACTTACTCTTCTTTTATATTCTTGAGAACATTTCTGATTAAGATGGATGTGGCCTTGCTTCTCGAAGTGATAGTGCTGGTGTGTTTGTTGTTGCTGGTGGTCGGATTGTTTTTGGTGCTGGTGATTGTGATGCGAAGAATGGTTTTTACCACACGAGAAGCAACAAGCGTGTGAATATGCAAATTGAAAAGTTCCAGCGAGTAGTGTGCCCAAATTGGACAGGCAAAGAAGCATCAGAGGCACTCCCACGAGTGCGTACAACATCGTAACCACCTTCCCCTCCGGTGTTTTTGGAGCGAGGTTTCCATAACCTGAAAAAAAAACAGGACAAACATTATTAGGTACTATATTATAAACTACTTGCATTTATCGTCGAATCGATGGATTTACAATATATATATATATATATATATATATATATTATATATATATATATATATATTTGTTAATCTTCGTTCGTCAATTACAAGGTCTTGAACAAGGAAGTAATTTAACAAGTATGCATAAGTATATTTTTATGGTAACTAAATATACAATTCTTCGTTTTCTTTTACATGTCTATAATTTAAAACAAATATCGCCAGGTTACAGAAATATAATTTAGATATCCCGTCTCTACTATCACTATACTACTACTACTACTACTACTACTACTACTTACCTTCCAATGGAAATGAATTCCAGACATATGTTCTGAGGATAAAGGCGTCCGTCACACAGGGCTAACAACCCGGCTGACATCTCGTGCCGATTGTCTAGAAACGTGTAGGCCTCAACTTCCTGCAACCCCGAGGGCCTGCTAAGGCCTATAGTGGAATTGCTTCTTTAGTAATGCTACTACTATTCAAAATAAGGTACTCTTAATTAACCCATTCGCTTCAGGTATAAATACTCAATGCATTTTCCCAGAAACCGGATTTAAGTTAACGTAAATTATATTGTCTATTTTCAAACATTAAAACAAACAAAATATAACGGTACTTGAGATCACAATAATGGCGAAGCCCAAAGTACATTCCTGTACTATGCATAAATGTTAACAAAAGAGTATCCTGCCAAGGGATGTACGGTATATAATATTGCAAAAAACATGTAGAGCAGAAGAGTTAAGCGAGTGTACCTCGTCTTCTGAGCTGATGGGCTTTACGAGTCTACCTCGTCTTTTGAGGCGAATGAGCTAATTCAGAAAATTGTCTAAACTGATTAAATTTCTAAAATAGTTGGCTTTCAAATGTAATTTAAACAAGTTACTACATAACACCAGAAATACGTTATTTTATTTAATGACGTGCTTCAACATCTCAAATGAAAAGTGTGATTAATGTCTGGTCGTGAAAGGCCGACAAATTTTGCCAGAGACATCTTATTTCAGACTTGAGGTTATACGTGTCTTAGATTTATGACCTGATTTATTTAATTAATCCGTTTATTATTTTCATTCCATTGACTTCGTTTAACCTCTCATTCTGTAGGTCTTTTTACTTGCCGCACGCCACCTGGGCCTTACAGTGGCATGACCTGTCGGGAGAGGTATTTTAAACTTGAGATCACACACTTTTTTGACCTCACAAGGAAATGGAGAGCATCTCCAAATGAGTGAACAGCTCAATGCCAGGGCCACCTTCGAGACAACCTAACATAATGACGAGACACATCATGCACTCATACATTCATACTAAATAAGACGAATATTATAATGATGATTATAACGGACAGATGAAGTTCGCGGACAGTTTGGGCCTTACCTCTCCTGACATTTGACTTACAGGTGACGAGAATCCTGGATATAGTCATCATCCAAGAACCCGACCAGGGAACCAATCCGGGTCCGCTACGTACGAGACACACTTATTCCATAGCGGTGGACCAATTTAATATCTTATAATTAAAAAATCAAAATCTACAACCAATAAGCATATACGAGTTGATTTCGTGAAACATTATATTAAGCCATATTTTCAAATGACTTGAGAATACACAGTATATAAGTAACTCACACGATGTTCTACTTCACGGATTCTCATACATGTTTAGATTTGGTTAATGTGAATAAATTCTTATAAAACTGGTCGCCAAAAATCACCTCATACTCAACTCACTAAAATATGTAAAATGAATGAACTAAAACATAAAAATAAATGTTCTAATTACGTTAATATAAACGATATTTATTTAAGTAGTTATATTCTTTCCGATCCGATTGAGGGTCTTTCCACTTTTCAGCGGTTGCCCTTTTACCAGCCGGCTGCTGGCCCTTTACATCCACATGTGTCAATCACAGAGGTAGATGATCAACAGCCAGTGTAGGGGTGACATGTGGTTAGCATGTCGAGTCCCCCAGCCGTTATAGCTGGTTCCTCAACCTGGAGCCGCTACTTATTGTAGCTACCCAATTGCCTCACGATGCTGGGTGGGCACCGGTCCCATACTGGCCGAAATACCATGAGAAAATTTCTTCCCCCATGGAGACTCGAACCAGCGCAAGTCCCGTAGCTCTGCGCCAAGGCTTCCTACCTTAACCGCTCGGCTCATTTAAAAACATGAGAACAATTTCGTTATTCAATTTAGTTGCTAAGCTATGCAGTGCAGGAGAGTGCTGCAGAGTGGGGACGGAAGTGAGAAACTAACCGGCCGGCACAGCATATTACGTTTATGTCGTATAAAAGCTCTGTGCACCCCCCCCCAGAGTAACACAAGAATTTATTTAATACTTACTTACTCACTGGCACTATCGAACCCGTAGGTTCATAGCCGCGCGGACATAAGATCTCCATACATCCATATCCTGAGCTAATGTTTTCCAATCATTCCCTGTATAACCTACTTCCCTCAAATCATAGTTAATGTTATTCTCCCACCTCATTCTTAGTCTACCAACTGGGCGTTTTCCCTCTGGCTTTCCTACAAGAAGCTTCCATGCGAGCCTTTCATTCCCCATATGTGCAACATGTCCTGACCATCGCAGTCTACGAGACTTAACTGTTCTTATTATATCTGGCTTCCTATAAAGACCATGTAATTCATTGTTATGTAGTCTTCTCCATTCATCTGTCTGTTCATCACTCTTTGGTCCAATAATTTTCCTAAGTACTTTATTCTCAAATACTTGTAATCTCCTTTCCTCCCTTAAAGTAAGAGTCCATGTTTCGCACCCATATAGTATAACTGGTAGAAAAATAGTTTTACATATTTTCAGTTTAATGTTTTTTGAAAGGAGTTGGGACATCAAGAGTCTCTGCAATGCATAATAACACGCATTTCCAAAATTGAGCGTATGTTTAATTTCTTTGTGCATCTCATTCCTATTTGTGATTATTGTTCCTAGGTATTTGAATTCAGCCACTTCCTCAAAATTTCTCTCATTTGTCATTAGCTGTCCATTTCCATTATATAATGTATTTCTACGTGTGACCATATATTTAGTTTTATTGATATTTAATGCAATAAGAAATTTTATAAATTGCTCACTGACTTTGACAACATTTAAACCCTCTTTGGGAAAACTGCACTTAAACTAGCGTGAAATATTTTCGAAGTCCTATAGAACAACAGTGCGCATGCGCCAGAGTTTTACAGAGCCAGCGATAACCGACAATCGAACCACATATCGATTATCATCCTCGATTACTATCCGTCGCTATGAAATTTAAATGACCAATATTTGCAATAAATCCCCAAATATATGTTAAATATATATTATTTATATTAAAAATGGGTGCACACTTACTTATCACTCCCTAACGATGATCCAACTAGCAATAACCCAAAACAGCGATAGAAAAATCATAGACTAAGTATATACTCTGTGGAGAAAATAGCAGTTAGCATCACAATATTGTCTAACAGTGTCATAATATTGTGATTTTTCATATTTAAATAAAAACTTCAAAATGGTCTAATATTGTTATAATAATTGTTTGAAAAAGTTTAAAATATAAAATAATTTATTAAATACAGAAGAGGAGCTGAAGTTTACAAGAATATAACTGAAAAATCAAGCGCTAGTACAGTTGAGCCGCCTCTTTTAATCGGAGCAGCCATATTCATTTAAACACAATATTTATGTTCGTAACTCGAACGAAAGCATAACGCCACTTCATGAAACTTATCTTTCAGGCTGGTGTACTCGCCGCCTTGCGACTTCTGACATGGAAACGCCTCCTTTGCGGTACGGTTTCTTTGGTATGTGAAACATACACTTTGATACGTAAGCGGTTCCTTTGCGGTGCGTCGGCACAGATATCGCTGAAGATTAATCTTGAAGACACTCCCCGCGTGAACCTAACTTTAAAAAACTGGCTCAAGACCGCAAATTTAATTTTTCCCAATGATTTTTAATACAAATATGCCTATATATTGTATTTCATATAATTTTGTGAGCGAAAATGAAAATAAAAAATTAGGATCTGGACAAAATTTTTCAAACGCATTTGGACCCCAGCTAAAATTATTTGCCGACCCCTGTTATGAGAAATAGAAGTGACGAGATACATTTTGGAATAATGTATCAAATTTAAGCATGCACAAAATATTTAAGGCGAGTTCGAAAATCTAACTAAATACCTTTTCACATTACGAGATAACGCACTAACAAAATAATTATTACAGGTGAGCAGGATGTCAATTTTATAGGCCTACCGTAACTGTAACTTACAAATTATGAATAATAGCAAAACAAATGTCGGTTTAAGCGACCAAAAAAATGCCGCAATGGACATTTGCTATGTTTAATTGTTTTAGATCTTCTAAAGAATCTGCTCTTGCAATATCTATATAAAGAAGATAATTGAAATCAGTAACAATTGGTGATCATGTCAACACAAAATAGAAGGCGTTCACTGAAATATTGTAATGTTGCCGGCTGAATGGACGCAAGTCCTGTATTATGCGTTGTTGCAAGACTTCTGGTGTTCTCGAGATGTTTAAGTAAAACGTCCCCTAGAAAGAAGTCAACCAAAGAAAGATCTAGAGAATATACAAGCCACCCACTATTCCGTTCCGAAACGATCTATCCACCAGCCAGGACATTTTGTGTAGAGAAAATGACGCATATTGAACAATGGTCATCTTGTTATCAAAGAATATAGCCTATCAACAAACCATATAGAGTTCTCTGTAGAAGCAAGTAGGCTACAACATTTGGCAAAAATTATATTTTCAAGATGAAGTATACCCAATAATGTTCCTCTAGACATTTACTTCCAAGTGTGTTTATAATATATTTATAAGAAACATCAGTGGGTTCTCTACAGCACAACAGTGTATAGTTATGGTCTTCACATCTCTATAATTAGTAAATACCTTCGTAAATAAACAGATAATTTGAGAAAAAATATTTAAAAACTTGTTACACGCCCTACTTACAGAATTGAATTAGTTTTGAGAATCGTTGATATATAGTTCTACAAGAACAGACATGTTTTGTGGCGGTGTAGTATGTAATGGGCACTTGGTTTAGATACACCAGTTTGTACCTCTAAATACCCAAATGTCATTTACTTGCAACAGTTGCCAGCACTGCAAATTCTGTGCTTTCACAAATGTGAGTTAAATGGAAATTTATTTCCCCGTAACAAAAAAATAAATAAATAAATAAAAATAAATCCTTTTTTACGGAGATTTAGAAAACTAGTGGAATGTATGGTCATTAGGGAACGGATTTGTATGTGATAAAACATTTTAAAATATTTTATTTTTATACTTAGTATAAAAGGAGAAAATATGTTCTAAAAATGCAAAATATTTTGTTTCATTTCTGCAAAATTTTAAAATAGTTATAAAAATCACTCCCCATTCATGTAGAGATCCTGATGGGTTAAAACAACTCGATGTTGTAGTGAACTATGAAAACTTTCTCCAAGTTTTCTATCACAATGCACGATACCGGGAGAAGGACCGTTCAACATCAAAGGAAGATAGTCTTGCATATTTCATCAAAGGAACATCATTGACACACACATCTTCAATTTCCCCAATGTCTACTTGTCCTTCCAAAACTTTGCTAATTTTACACATAGTATGAAATCCATCATTTTTTTTCGAACACACTTTTATATTTCTGTTTAATAGCTTCAACTTTAGGACCTTTGAGTGAATTAATTTTTTCTTAATGACATTGACCCCATTAATTGTCTCAGTCAATAAGATGCTTGATGGCTCTAATTTGTTATAGAGTGGCACACGAAACACAAATTTGCAGGTATGTAATTTTTAATGTACTGTTCTTAAGTAAATTCTGAAGAATTTCAATTGATGAAGCGTCATTCTTATTTAGTTCATCTACCACTGATTTAAACATTTCAAAATTGTTTGTATAATATACTACTGCTTCTAAGCATGTCCCCCAAAGAGTAACTTGTGTTTAGGCGGAAGTGCAATATATGGATTTTTTTTTGCTCTGAAAAAGTCAATTCTTGTTGGAACTTTAACAAACACTTCTTTCCCGTTTCAAATTAATTTGTTCGCTTCAGGATACAATATTCGCACCTGTTCACATACTCTGTGTAAACCAGGTACTATACAAAGTTACATGTATCATGTTAGGGAAGCTTACAGAAAGGCCTTCTGCTGTCTTTTTTCATTCATGGGGCAGCATAAATAAGTAAGAGTAAAACATCAAATTTCACCCCGTTTGGCCATAACAACTGGAGAGATTCATTGAATAAGCGTGCTATTGTTACATGATTTGATGTTGATATTTCTCTGCATGCTAATAGAAAACACCGCTTGGAAACTATATCATTATTTTATAGCACACCTACCACGTTTCCCAGTTCCCTACCACTAGAGTCCGGTGATTCGCCCGTGCTTACACATATTCTTTTTTTAATTTTCATATTATGCTTCTGTTCTTTCCTAGCTTTTCTTCCAAACACGCAAGGACATAACATTTTCTTAATGTCGATTCTTCTGGTGTTTCAAAATTAGTGTATTTTGTAAGAAAATTTTAAGCATTGGACTTTTCAACTTATATAGAGGAATATAACATGAAAGAAAAGTTGTGCATACATCTGCATAATATTCGGAACTTTTTGAAACTGGGGTTTGTGTAGAGGAAGCTACTTCACCTAAAAGAACATGTCTAGAGTTTGCACGTGAAGCGGCCATTTGCTACCTGCTAAATGCTGCAAGACTTGAGATAGCTGTTCCGAATTTACATATTTCCATTTTTTACAGAATAGAATTTTACCATTGATTATAAAAATCCCATTAAATTCAGCAACATATTGCTGCAAACGTGAATTAAACTTGTCTTTACTTTTGGAATTTTAACACCTATCACTTCGCTTATCCACCGGTACTGTATGAACTGTTTTAACCAAGTCAAGGCTAATCCAGCACTGACTGCAAATATTCGAATAGAGTGCCTTACAGCAGCCGTCGTCATAAGTGAGACTGTGATACAGGAAGTCAGCATGTGCAGTGAAGGTCATATCATGATGAAATACTTTACGAACAAAATCCATGCACATTGTATTTTAATGGATTTTATGAAATATGTATAATTTTTATTAAAACTAAAAATTGGAACAAAGTGAAAATATCAAATTAATGCTTTGAATATATAAAAAGAATTAATAATATGGTATAGGTCCATTTCTGTAGAGAAAAACAATAATCTGTGGAAAATTGTCTTAAAAGTAACAAAATATGTATTTTCGACAGAACTTTTGAAAATATTTATTTACCTAAAAATAAATCGAAAATATTGTGTTTTTATGTTATATCCATCCATAGTAATTCTGCCCGAGGGTAGGTCGGTGTGGCAGCTTCCCGTTGCTTTCCACACCGGTGAAGGATGATGATGATAATGATAAGGATGGTGATGGTGATGATGGCCATATGATTTCGGGGACTGTTTGGGCCTTAAAGTTTTCCTGACATTTGTCTTACAGGTGAGGAAAAACCCCAATATAAACCTCACCCGATAAACTGCCCCAACCGGGGATCGAACCCGGGCCCGCTGCGTGACAAGGCAGCACGCTACCTCGAGACCACAGCAGTGGACTTACGTTATGTATAATTTGGTATATCTGCTCTGAAATTCTTATCTACAACAATGAACCCAATTGAGATGTCTATCTCGAAGCTAGAGAAATATTAATTTACATTAAAATCCGTTCCCTAATGATCATTATTCCAGAGCTCTTCCTAGAGTTTCTTTGTCTTTCTACATAAATGAGTATGATGTTGAGATTTGATTATTACAATACAACACGGAACTATATAACCACTATACCATTTAGTATGAACTTTGGAAGTAAAACTTAGATGATTCTTTAATCTGACATTTTGATTTGTTTGTATGTTTGTGAGTAAAAACTGGTAAATGTAGCGGTAATATCATAAACAGACTATGTTGATACAATGAATATTTAACTGTATTATCGACATTTTATTATTTTGGAAGATAGAATTTCGGTACTTTCGGTACTTTTTTAAAATTCGTCTTAAAGATCATTGTTAATCATGTTGCGAAATTAAAAAAAAAAAAACATGGTATCTTGTATATGAATGCAGTTAAATGAACTACTTCTCTTAGCTACCTGTTGCAAATCAACTTGCAAACAAATCAATGTCAATCCAAACACAAACGTTATTTGAAGTATACAAGATAAATCTGATAGCTTGTATATACTGGATACTTAAAATATAGTTTAGGTCTATATGTTTACGAAGTAACGTAGAATATCGAGAGATAAGTATTAAAATAACCTTGTAGACTCACACATTTTTATATTCAGGGGAAATTTCAGAAAACGCCCAGTTACGTAAATATTTAAGCGAATGACTAGTTGAGATTTTCCACTTACAGTCGAAGTTGATATTGTACGTCATTGATCTCAATTCTAAAGTTTGAACTGAGCATTCATAATTTGTTATAGGTTTGTGGTATAACAAAATATTCCGGAGATTACCAGCAAAGTTGTTTTTCAATATCGTAGACGTTCCGTAAACAAGACTTTTTTCTCTCTCTACGTAGGAGAAAATCTAGTGCTTTATAGTCGAATATCTAACTTGAGCAGGTAAATAGAAGTACGCGTATCAGTCCATTGGTCGTAGAATGTTTTACGGAGGAAGGTACCGACGTTGATGTCAAAGTACACAAAGTGACAGTCGTATAGAAACAACATTTTATATGTGCCAGTGAGATTCCTAAATTACCAATTTTATCAGTGTATCTAGTGGTAAAATGATAAAACTATAAATTTTCAGTCACATGAATATTATTGCCATTGACCTCCTGTATCAGATAGGAATCGTTCCAACTGTATTTACAAAATTTACTGTTAAAGAGACTCGTAGCACTTTTATTAGGTCATATGAAACCAGAACACTGGATGTCTCGTAGCTACTTGCAAAGGAATTTATGTGATTTAGCAGACACTATTTTTATCTTAAATCTCCCGACATTAAGCACAATTTCGCTCTTAAATTATAATAAAACAAATCTCTGTTAGGGACATATGCAAGTAGGGATGATATTAGCATGCATCTGAACACAATAATTACAACAAACATTTTCATTCTTTAACTTTTTCAGTATCATTACGTCCAACGCTGTGGTCTCGAGGTAACGTTCTGCCTTGTCACACAGCAGGCACGGGTTCGATTCCCGGTCGGGACAGGCTCCTGGGTGAGGTTTTTCTCGGAGTTTTTCCTCACCGAGGAAAAAAAATGTCAGGAAGCTTAGGGCCCAACGGTCCCCGAAAATCATCCGGCCATCATATTCTCCTTATCATTAACATCATCATCCCTCACCGGTGTGGAAAGCAACGGAAAGCTACTACACCTATAATTCCTTAGCAAAGCTGCAAAGCATAGCATGCAAATGCTATGATTGCAGTGGAAGACCTGCCCTCCGGAAGAATTACTATAGATAGAAATATTATTACAGTTTTAACAGGAAAGAAACGTACAAATATGACAACATTTTAAATAAAAATAATTACATAGAAAATCGTTATTTGATCTCTCGCAACGGATGCGCGTTCGATTTCTAGCTATGTTGGATTTTTTACAGGTTTTTAATGTTTACCTCCGCTGTAAACGAATATCATGAAATACAAGAAATATATTCTCTAAACATAAGCTGTTTTTACACGCTTTATATTAGCTTGACCTGTATCTATCTATCTATCTATCTATCTATATAGGCCTATATATCTATGTAACGGAATCTTTCAACGCGATTTTCCCCCTCTTAAAATCATCGGATCGATTTGAAACTTTGTATACTTGTAGAGGAACCGTGACAATACAATAATTTCATATTTATTTTCTAATATCCTGGCCATAATCATCAGAAAATCAAAAAAAGTGTTTTTGTATAAATGTAACGGAATTTTTCAACGCGATTTTCACCCACTTAGAAACATTGGATCGACTTGATACTTTGTATACTTGTAGAGGACCCGTGACAATACAATAATTTCATATTCATTTTCTAAAATCCTGGCCACAATCATCAGAAAAAAAAAAACGTGCTTTTGTATCAAAGTAACGGAATCTTTCAACGCGATTTTCACACACTTAGAAATATTGGATCGACTTGAAACTTTGTATACGTGTAGAGGACCAGTGACAATACAATAATTTCATATCTTGTTAAAAAAATCCTGGCCAGAATCATCCGAAAATCAAAAAAATGAAAACTGGTATAATACGTTGCGGACTTGTCGAGTTTTTAGTCAATCGTTGTAAGAGCTCAGTTGGTAGAGCAGTGAACTCTTAGTGGTATATAATTTCAGTAATCCATACGTCGCTGGTTCAAATCCGGCTGGAAGGGTTTTTTTAATAGAGTATTACTTTTAGCTCATACTACAATAGTATCGAATTTAAAGATATTTACATGTTTATCTTATTCTGTAAAATATTAAAACTAAAAAATAAAAAATAAATAATAGTTTTAAAAAACTAAAAGAACACGCTTTATTAGAAAACTAAAAAATTAAAAATAATTTTAATTTCCAATACGCTTGGGATAAAATAAAGTGGTCAACACAAAAATCATTTCCAACACTTATAGAATAAAATTAGAGTTATCAACAAAAAGAAAATAATTTTACCATCAAAAGCGTGGGGTGCTTTTTATGATTTTTACATTTTCTTCTTAGAGAGCTTACTTTTACCAATATCTGTTTATTATCAAATATATTAATTGATATAGAGCACCCCACGCTTTTGATGGTAAAATTATTTTCTTTTTGTTGCTAACTCTAATTTTATTCTATAAGTGTTGGAGATGATTTTTGTGTTGACCACTTTATTTTATCCTAAGCGTATTGGAAATTAAAATTATTTTTCATTTTTTAGTTTTCTAATAAAGCGTGTTCTTTTAGTTTTTTAAAACTATTATTTATTTTAATTATCATATTCATTTGAACGTATAAATATACAACCAAAAACCACAAAAGAACCAGTAATCATAGTTTTTTTTCAAAGAACACGAGTTTACAACAAATAGAGTTTTGAATTTGCAATAAAGAGACACATCATCGTTTTTTCTACGGGATTGGCATTCCGGGTAACGTAATTGGACGAATCTCTATTCGTTTTATTTGATTTATGTCTATAATTGTATATTTTGTGTTCTTTTAGTGCTACCTAGTTTTCTGAGTAATAACACTACTTGTATTTATAATCTGCGCTCAAATTAATTTTATCTTTGATTGTTTTTATTTTGTCATATTGTTCAATATTGTTTGTGTTATTAGCTCTCATTAATTATTTTATTAATCTGTTATTGGCTATGTCATATTTGATCCATTATTTCTGCTTTTGAACGTTCTCGTAACATTCAGAATAATCCACGGAAAATCTATTTGGTTCTCACCTCTCCCTTGAAAGATATTTTTCGCCTTGGCTTGAGTTAGTACGCTTTTCACATGCAATTTGACTGTCCGAGAATACGGACGTGCTGCCTATGAGGATAGGTTATATATAGAATCTCCTACTGTAGGAGATGCTAGCACTAGTGCGATTAGCTTGAAATGTAACAAAAGTTTGTAGAATACATTGTGGATGATTTGTTAATGACCTCTTTTAAATTTCAAATTAATATATTTTAATTTTTTCAATGAAATTTTGAAAGTTCTTAGTATGTTTTTGCAGTTAGGCAATTTTGGCCGAACGCATTGTGTCATGTTCAGTGATGTCAATATTACATCTAATATATAAAAATTAATATTTGTTTATTTGTTTGTTTGTACTTTATGCGCGGCCATACTGTTGAACCGATTGTGATGGGGCTTTTTGTAAAATGTTCAGACGATTCCCGGGATGGACATAGGCTATAAGAGAGTTGTGATACTCAACTCCTATACCATTAAAAATCGCCCATTGTAATGGAAAATGCTAAAAAGTAGCTCTTTGGACGCTTAAATGGCTTACGCTGCCTAAATTATAACAATTACACAAAATGAATGTACACAGAATTGAATATCTCAAAACGCTCTACAAAAAGTCCGCGACAGCATATATTTATCTCTTACTGATAACTCACAATAACCATTTTTGTCTTTCATTGATGCCAAGAAGATCGAGACAAGTGCAAGCATATTCTTTTACGGATAACTCATAATAACGAATTTTGTCTTTTAGCTCATTTATGCCAAGAAGATCGAGATAAGTAGATTCCCGAGCAACACTGGGTAATTAGCACGGGAAATCTTAAAATAATTACGATATACATTTATAATTATTTTCACTTTACTTATTCAACTAATAATAAGAAGTATATTAATTTTTGTCTTTCAGTTCATTTATGCCAAGAAGATCGGGATGAGTAGATTCTCAGACAACGCCGGGTAAACAGAACGGGGTATCTAAAAATAATTACGATATAAATTCTTCCTTTTACTTATTTAACTAAATATAAAACACATTAATTTTCGTATTTCAGCTCATTTATGTCAAGAAAATCGGGATAAGTAGATTCCCGGGCAACACCGGGTAATCAGCGTTGGGTATCTAAAAATATAAATTTATAATTATTTTTCCTTTTACTTATTCAACTAAACATAAAATCACATTAATTTTAATTTATTTAGGCGTAGCAGTGCACGCCGGGTATTAGCTAGTATTACATTAAATTCGGCGTAATACCATATTAGTCTATGTTGTATATTTCTCGAAGGGTATTTTCTTATTGGTCTGCTTTTCCTTTATTTGTAAATTCTTACAGTATCATCAGTATTTTAAGATTCCGGTTACATAATGGAAAACGAGAAGAGAGCATCTCTTAGGGAAGTCAAACAACCCGGATTTTCAGATTCCGTATACTTAGTATTACATAAAAAATAATATAATACTATTGTCACCGAAAACAATCACAATTCCTTGAACCGTAATTTTACATGGAAAATGAAAAGAGAGCATCTCTTACTAAAATTATCAGCACTGATTTTAAGTATTACTTCGAAAATGACAAGAGATCATCTCTTACCGATATCATTCAACCCGGATTTTAAGATTTCGGGTATTATAACAACGAAAATTGGAGCATTTCTTACCGAAATCAATCACTCCGGAATTTAAGATTACACATAACACATTATTACATAGAAAATGATAAAATAACATTATCAACGAAAACTATCCCCAGATTTTAAGATTCCGGATCCCGTGGTAATAGAATGATTATCTGTTAACGAAGCCTATCAACCCGGTTTTTAGGAGTACGGGTACCGTAGTATTACATGGAAAATGAAAAGTAACATGATCAAATGAAGACAGTTCATCGGATTTTAAGATTCAGGTTATTACATCGAAGATTAGAAGTGAGCTTCTCTCGCCTAAGTCAATCAACTGGGGTTTTAAGTTTACGGGTAAGGATAATGATAACATAACATTATCACTGACTGCAATCCACCGGATTTTAAGGTTCGGGATATCGTAGTATTACATAGAAAATGAGAGGAGAGCATCTGTTGCCGAAGTCAATCAAACCGGATTTCAAGATTACGAGAACCATAGTATAACATGGAAAATTAAAAGATAGCATTTCTTACAGAAGTCAATCAAACTATATTTTAAGATTAAGGGTTACATATTACATACAAATTAGAAATAAGCATTTATGACTGAAGTCAATCAAACCGGATTCTAAGATACCTCGTACAGTAATATTATATAGAAAATGAGAAAAAATCACTTCTGACCGAAGTCAATTAGTCAATTATAAGATATCGGGTACCGTAATATTACACAGAAAGTGAGAAACAACACAACTGAAAGAAATCAATCACACCGGATTCTAAGATTCCCGGGTACCGTAATATTACGTAGAAAACAAGAAAAAAATCACTTTTGACTGAAATCAACCAAACTGGGTAACGTAATATTACATAGGTCATGAGAAACAAATCACTGTAGTAAATCACTCCGCATTCTAAGGTACCGGCTACCGTAATAATTAGGACTCAAAAAAAGTACTAGTATCAGGATAGTAACTCATTTCTATACACATTGTTTACAAAATGCGTGTCTTTGTCGAGCGTCTCCACTGCCTGCTCGGAGCGGAGAGTGCGTATGTTCGACTCTCCTCAGTAATAGACCTGTTTACGTGACGTGTGGTTGTATCATAATGCCGAAACAAAAATTGTGCAAAGATGAGTCCATTCCTACACAAAGCGGACTGTACTAGAAGTCTGTCCCGAGTAGCGCGTTTTAGCTTGCAGTTTGTAAACATAGCGGTCTAAGTACGATGCAACCTAACCTGTTACTCTTACTTTTTTCAGCCTTAGTAATAATACATAAAAAATGAGATGAAAATACTTTTGATTGAAATCAATCTCACCGGATTTTAAGATACCGGATTCCGTAATATTGCAAAAAACTGAGAAGGAAGTACTTATTGGTGAAGTCAATTACTTAAGATTTCAAGAATTCGGGAACTGGCGACCCGGTCCCGGTCAAGTACACATTCGCTCCCGCTCGATTTTCGCTCCCCGAGTTGTTTCTAAAGAGACACTTAGTGTTTTCAGTAGAGTGGAAGAGGAATGAAAGCGAGAGTGACAATTTGTCACTTGAGATCAGATTTCCCGTGTGAAGCGTAGAATCCTCATATGCAAAATAATTGTATACAATTGACAGCGTAAGCTAAAGAGAGTGCATTAAATAAATTATCTGATGGAACCCACATTTTATAAGCCTTACGCTTGGAATATCTACCTGTATATTACATGTGAAACATTAATGAAATACCTACTTAGAACTTCAAATAAAATGTACTTCCACACAACTAACCGTGTGTTTAGAATTTACATCAATATACTGTTGAGAAAAAAATACAAATTACGATGTTTGCTTTTATCTAGAAATATATAAAAATATCAGACAATAATTTGTTAGTACGAATAATGAATTATTATTTACTTATATAATAAAGTTGCAAATGGCCAACTTGCATAATAAATTAATTTAGGTGTTTAGAAAAAAAAATATCGGTATACTTTCTCTCGGCATATTCGTTGGCGTTCTTAGCAAAAATTGCGCTCCACGAGTGAAACATATTTGCACGTTCTCGAGATAATCTTGTTTGCCAATTGGCATATGTGGGAATCATATTATGCACCCTTGTAATACCTCGATGCAGTGTTGATTACCGACAAGAATAGTTATTATTTCAGTTAAGAATCATTGGATTCCTAGTTTTGAAGTGTCACCACGTGAGCATTAAATAATCATGTTAACGTCGAGCAGTTAAATGGACAATGGACGATGTTACTTTTTTGTGTATATAAATTCTGAACTTCTAATAAATAAACTCAGGCGCTTTGTTTATTGAATTTGAGTATTATTTCCAAGAGCGATCTATCTATTTTCATCAAGTTTCAAGGAAATTTCTTACCAGTAGTGAAGTTGATAAGGAATACAACCAATCCTCCTGCATTGAAATTAATTCTTCAAGAAGTCTCCAAGGAAAATATTCGCACGCACATCTTGGTGCAACACACAGTCATAGATCACCATTATTAAACTGAATATACATACAAATGTACATGTTCATTCAAGGCCGTAAAGTAACAGTATCTTCTTCGCATAGCTGTCAACTGGGTAATTTTGCAAATGTACAAGCGATCTTGACTTTAGCATTAAAGTTCCATTATTATTCATGCCTCATTGCGGTACAGCTTGCTTTTGTACCTCGGGCCATTTTTATCTCGTTTCAAATTTAATGAGGTAGGGTCACATTCGGCGGTATTTTAAAATATAAAACCAGCAGAATCATTTTAATTACGAAAGAAACTATTTGGAATTCATTACACTTATATTCATTATATTATTATTACAATACCCACGAGTCTATCCTGTTCTTAATCTTGTTTCGAAAATAAAGGAATACGTAAATACTGTGCCTCCAAGCGTAGAGACCGGGTAACCAGGAGAGTGTTGGATACACATAATGTACTGTGTGCCGTATAGTGACGTAGACTTTTAGTACACCAATTACCCCTCGGTCTATTACGTATGGACGCACAATATATATAATTTAAACTTAAAGGAAGACAAACAAGTTGTACACGTAAATTTCTCACTCCGTCTCTCTCCTTTTCTTTCTTTCGTAATTTAGTTCCGATTACGACCTCTGTTCATGGAAGAAAACGACGGCATAATCATTGCTTGTTTTCAGTACGATTTTCATAAAATATAAAGAAGCTAAAACATTTAGAAATCGTGTTAATGAAGATATAATAGGATATTAAACAACCATTTATTTTATTTTTATATTTAAAACCTTATAACTAGGGCTCGGAATGTATGTAATTAATGTTTTATTCCTGTATAATATGTAGTTATAAGAATTGCTAAAATATGGACGAATTACGCTGAAAGGGTCTCATGCCAAAGTTTTAAATTACACGTTTTACATATTTTGATCTGTAATACATATTTCACACCATATTATAAATTTTACACATTTTAATATGATTGCGAAATTATTAACATTTTCGTCAGTCCCATTCATTTTCATTACAGAGCAAGAAAGGAAAAATAGTAAGTTTTATTACTGCGCTTCTCACACAATTGTCGGCAATCCCATACATTTCTATTACATTCAAAGCTAAATTACATGAGTTAGATGCGGAGAACAGTGACTCGTTTAAAACGTTTTCGTGTCTTGTTCTCAAATGCTTCAGAATTTGTAGCTATTTGCATTTAAGTAAACCGTGGCATCGTTGGGTCTTCCTTGTCCATCAAAACAGAAAGCATGGATTTATATTGATAGTGGTTCACCCACTGATGGTAAAACAGTCCTCTGCCAAACTTGTGATAAAAGTATAGGGTGTACAATTAAATCTCAAATTGAACAACATTTACAAAGCTATCTAGATTTTAGGAATAAAAAAAGAGTTTGTTCAAAGAAACAGGCACAACTTACTCAATTACAGGGCACCCTAATTCGTCTAATAGTGGATTTTGCAAATAACTATGCATGGCATTGGTTACAGGGAACATAACCTAGAAAAAACGTCGGGTACCTGAATTTGAACATTTCTTACAAAAATATTGTAACCGTGAACCGAAAGTGCGTTTTTCGGCTCATTACTGCAGCGTCGTTATCCTCCCTAGACTTTGAGATTCATGAACTATGCCAATATTCCTTTCTCTATGCATCTACCCCCACTCTCCCCCTTTACCTCTCCTGGTGAGCTGTTCCTACGGCGCATCTCCCCTCTACCTCGGAACCTTCAAATACGTTATGCACAGCGAGAACGTTATCATTCATTCATTGATTCATTCATCTATCCATTCCGGGATGGGATCGGACTTTTAAGTGGACAAGGTCGTCTGGAGCCGCGAGTGGCGGAGTTTATGTTGGTCCTGAAGACCGGGGAAGAAGCCGCCCTGGCTTGGACTCTAGCATGAATGTGGTATGTGGTATGATGTGGTTCTTTGTCATGTAAGAGTATTATTTATTTATTCACTTTCTTTTTCTTTTTGAATGATCAAATGCTTATCTTGGTTATGTTTTTACTTCCGACTTCTTGTTTACATTAAATATCATTTTTATACTTAATGTTCAAAGTGATTTATGTGCATGTAGCTGTTTATATCCCTATACGGAAACTCACTCAGTTAATAGATCATTCCAGCTCCCTTTATTTTTCTGTCTAGCTTTCCTGATTGATAATTATAGTGAAAACACTCATTTTAAGTCACTCTGTTGTTTTGAGAACTATTATTGAGTTATGCTAAAACGCTTAGGTAAGAAAGATGAATCAATCCTTGCCTCCTATGGGCCCGGGGCAAGTAGCTTTGTGATTAATAACCTTGGAGGTAATCAGATCTATGCTAGTAGAAGCAACAGAAACAAAAGACGATCCAGAGCGGCACGTAGGGTAGCGAGTAGTGAGGTTATAACCCGCACAACCGCAACATTCTCGACGAGTCAACCTCAGGAAAAAAATACTTGGATTCTTTTTATGATGACATATTAGATAAAATCAGGGCTGACATGGGAAAATCAGTTTTATGCATTTTTGCTGATGAGAGATTTGATGTTGCAGCCCCCTTTGAGCGCTAATTTAATTGTGGCTAATTTGGACTCTTTAAGCTATATCAAAATCCTATGTAATTAATTGTAAAACTTTAGAGGCAACAATAGTTCAACAATTGCTAGATTCATTAATGGTGACTTAATGTAGTATGGCTAGATGGTGTAAAAGAAGAGAGGGTCCTATTAATGTACACACATGCAGCTCCATCTCTGTTGTAAGCGGGGAAATCCCTTACGGTATTTTATTGAAACTTAATGAAATGTTACATGCACGACTCATGCTTTGCAACGAGTGGCGGAGACAGACATAAATTCCCATTAGTAAACACACTGATATCAGCAACGAAGAAAACTTTCTTGAAATGTCCTTATCGTGTGCAACGCTACAAGCAGCATCTAAATGATGCTTCCTTCGGAGCCAGTGATAACAAGGAGTGCAACATGGATTAAAGCTCTGATTTTTTTTTTAGAGTAAGCACTTCGAAGCTATGAGGTCAATGTTGGAGATATTTTCTTCTGATGCAGAAGGATCAGCACTAAACAGTTGTAAAGTGCTAAGATCAGTTTCATAAAACGCAAGTCACTTCAGCTGGTTTCCCGAAGTATCGAGGAACTAGAGACTTCAAGTAGCCTCTCCAGGAAACTGTGGGAATAGTGGAATATTTAGTTCAGAACGTCAGTGTTGTACCAGGTGAATAAGAATCCTGGATACCCGAATATTTTTATTTCGTCTCGCTTATTTAATTGTGAAATTGAATATTATTCCCAGCAGAACCTTTGTCTGTAAATATGCACGTTTACGTCTTGCGAAAATGCGCCATCTTTCCTTATTTAAAAAAAATAATGTCCCACAGAAGACAACAGAACATTTGGAAAAGTATAACTAACTAATTAACTCACTGTCACTATCGAACCCGTAGGTTCATGTCCGCGCGGACATAAACTTTCCATACATCCCTATCCTGAGCTAATGTTTTCCAACCATTCCCTGTATAATCTACTTCCCTCAAATCATAGTTGAAAAAGTATATTATAATTAATTGTTTTAACATTGATATACTCCCTTTCAGTTTCTTTATTACGGAATATATAAAAAATCCCAAGTTCATAATCCCGTAGTTGATGTCATATCTATGGATATTTGATTACTTTTCTGAGTAGTTGTAGAGTTATAGTATTAAACTTTAAATAACCATTTATAAATAATAATGTAAACTCTCTACTGGCGAAGCATTTAACATCAAACTTCTGTGATGTATGAGGATTCCGGTTGACCAGGTTTGTCGTACCATCATATAAGGGCACTAGGACAGTTTTGCAATACGCAATAATCTAAGGCCAAACAGGCCTGGCACCCTTAGGGGAAGAAAGAGGGGTTTAAACAAATATAAAATTAGGGGATCATTCTTCCGCAGATACTGTTTTAGTTTAATAGCAGAAGTGAAAGTTTGTAAAAATGTAAGGGTGGTTCTAACTTCAGTACAGTGCCATTATTCGATACAACTTTTCTCGTGGTCTGACTGTAGATCAGTGCTTTGAGAAGATAGTTCATGTATTGGGGAATGATTGTCCACATCCCGCGACCATATTCCGCTGTTACAGAGAATTGAAGGAGGGAAAATTTGGTCATGAAGATGATCCTTTTTCAGAGCGGTCGGTCGAATCAGTTGTCGATAAGGTCATGGACGCTGTGAAGATAACTGCTGGAGGTAGAGACGCGAGTGACCTACCGGCAGATAGAAGAGTCCCTCCACATTCCTGCACAAGCCATTCATAAAATTGTACATGAGCATCTTCATGTTAAGATGGTTGTTCACTGTGGGTGCCACATGCACTTACTGAGGAGGAAAAGGGCACTCGTGGCAAATGGTGCAAAATTATGTTGAAAAAGGTTAATAATGGGACTTCTCCTAACGTAAACAGCATCTTCACAGGAAACGAAACATGGCTGTATTACTATGGCATCCGAACGAAAGTCCAGAACAAGGTGTGGCTATCTGAAGATGAGGGTACGCCAGTGACAGTGAAGAAATCCGATCAGTGAACAAGAGAATGAAAACCGCCTTCTTCATCACAAGGGGGATTTTGGAACGGGTTGTACTGCAAAACAACGCACATTCACTGCGAAATGGTACACAGAAGAATGTCTACCAAAGATGATTACAGCGCTGAAGAAACTCCGCCCAAGGTCAAGGCTAGTCACATGGATGCTGCATCATGATTATGCACATGCCCATGGGGCCAGTGATACCGTGAAGTTCTTGAAGAAATAGAAACTTTCGCAGCTTCAAGAACCTCCCTACAGTACAGATCTTGCTCCTCGTGACAGTGGACTGTTCTCAGAAGTTAAACTGAAGCTGAAAGGAAAGCGTTTCCCTTCGCGAAAGGTGGTTTTGACAGCATGTGACAACGAATGCACGGAGTTGATGCAATGGTTTAGTGATTGATTTCGACGTATTGGGTGTGGTAGAAAATATTTTGAGAGGTCGTAAAAAGTACGCCCGTATAGCCAAACTTTCCTAGTGCCCTAAATACACATGCTACTGGTATACATCCAAATACTTTAGTTGTAATGTGTCCTAAGACAATCTAACTGATAAATAAATACTAATTGAAAAAAAAACTAACTTTGCTTCTGTAATATGAAAAAAATCTATATTCTGTTGTTCATTTGTTGACAGGTATACAATTTATTAAAATTAAATAAACCCTACCGTCGCACAGAGGTCTAGAATCCGATTACAGGAGAACGAAATTAATCACCAAACACCTATGCAAACTATATCGCTGAAACGTTGCATATATATTCTTAATTACCTGTGATTTACTCTGCCAAAATTATATAAAATATATCAATAATCAATGGCATTCACATGGCACACTCAAGTGTAAAATTATGCTACTAAATATATAAATGCATTTTAAATATGAAATTATCATTTTTACTGTACTCATTGCCGGAAATATTAATAAAATAGCAAAATCTACAAATACCTTCAATCGCTGACTTCTGTATCTGATGTTGCTTCCTCTCCTCATTCAGAGATAGATATATCAGTCAACTAGCCTTTCGTTTATTTCCGAAAATAATATAGGGACTTTTTAAGTGGCAACTTTCTTCTACTGCTGATGACGGGATCTGAAGTGATGAATAGCATATGGGGAAAATCTTACATTGTAATGCTGTCTAGTAAATTCTTGCTTGTAGGTACTATGGCTTGAAGAACCATCACATCACTATTTAAAAGTTGCTAGTAAGTGAGACGAAGTATCTAAAATAACTGTCTGTTTCAATACGTGTAACGATGTAATCCAGGATACTTTACAATTTCACTTCTAAGGATATTTCCAAAATTTAATATATTTCAGGGTAATACCTTTTTTTTTCTTCCAGAAGTTTGCTGTAAGAGGGGTAAATATTATGATTTTGATTTTGCAACACTGCGTGTCGACATATATTATCACTTTGTAAATTTACTGTCGACATAAAGTGCCAAAATTTCTTCGGAAGTAAGCATGATTGGTTTTGCATTTTTGAATTGATAAGCTTTCTTAATTCTTGTGGGCCTTTCAGTTGAGAAGTCCAAAGATTGTTATACTATATTTTCAGCATCTCTCAACTGAAGGTTTTCAGTAAATCGTCCACCATCCTTCTTTTAGTTTTCTGCTTTCGTGTAATATTTATTTAGGGCTACCTATATATGACCCAGATGATCGACAAGAGATACTTGATATGGTATATGTTACAATACCCACGAATAGTACAATACCTTCCATACAATTAGTATTTAAGACAAATATTTGCTCTGTATTCTATGACATTGTTGCCATTTTGAATTTAGTTGGGCAAAAAACATTTGAAAAAGTTACTTAAAACTACCTAGAATATTAGCACTACTCTCTTTGAAAGTATATCAATTCATGATATTATATTCATACTAATGTTTATTTCTCTACTTTAACTCATGGACTGCCGCCACACTTCAAACAGTTTTTTTTCCGAGTCACGCCACCTGCTATCACTGAAAAATAAATTACGAAGACAGTTGCAGGAGCTAGCAGCTAATTCTTTTTAACATAACTCTCAGATGCATAATCTATGTAGTGAACAAAACATTTCAGCTAAAGTATGCTATATAAATGTCATTGATCTATTCAAAATTTGGTTTTAATTATTTTAAAACAGCTTTTACGTTTGGATATATAAAAAATTACGATACATAAAAAACACGTTAAAAACAAATAAATGTTACATGCTCTCCGGAGAGGTTTTCAGTTCACAAAAATAATACACAAATTATTATATTCACATTGCACACGCCACAGTAACGTCTTGAAAACGTTCTGACATGGGTGTCTGCAGAGAAGCAAAACATGAGCTAATTGCATATCAATGTTTACACTACTTTCAAGATAGAATGGACTTGATAACAAATATAACCTTTATTGCTTTCGAAGGACAAAAGTATTACGAAAGGCCATATGTTAACTCCAGTTGATTCCCTGCAAGTTGAAATAACGACTTTTGTCCTCCTAGATTATTGTATTATGGACCACTGTGAGTTGGGAGTATATTTTTTGAACTAGTATAAAAGCGCATATAAATTATCATTGCAATCACGCGAAAATTGTTTTCATAATTATATGAATGTTAGAAAATAGAAAGTAATTATTTAGACGTTTAACAATGTTTTCTAATTTCCTCACTTTAATCAATAATTCACAAACTAATTGAATTTTAACACGAATATAAGTTAACATTCAGGTCTGGTAACATATAACAAAAGACATTCGAAAGTTTATATTTGTAACGTGTATGGTTAACTAAATGCAAAATTAGATAAAAACTCAACATATAATTAGAGAATTATCATTAATTATCTAAGAGAAGAACAGCATTGTAATTTTAATTGAATTCACTTCGAGTTATGTTAAACGCTGATTGTTATTTTAAAACAAAAGCAAAAGTAAATTAATATTAGATTCAATAATTTAACAAAACAAATTAATTTTAATACAATCAGAATAATGAGAGTAACGTAGTTTAGCAAAATATATATTTAAACAATTAGGGATTTCTGAAAGAATGAAGTTATAAAGTTATTTCTTATTAATTTTTTTCTGAAAATCCCTATAAATATTTACCGATCCTTTTTAATTGTCATCGAAAATGTCCATGGTGCAAAATTATATATATATATATATATATATATATATATGTGTGTGTGTGTGTGTGTGTGTGTGTGTGTGTGTGTGTGTGTGTGTGTGTGTGTGTGTGCGCGCGCGCGCACGCGTGTACTAATTCCCTAGGGACTGCAATTCAAATGTTTCACAACGACACTCGGTATATAAATTCCTACTGCTAGGAGTGGAACTGAAATATATCTTATCAAAATAGCTCTAGCGGACGTAGTGTTTGTTTCCTCGGAGCGTAAATTAATATATAAGATTTAATTTTTAAAAATATATATTCGTAAACCAGCAAAATCAGACGATGAAAATATTCTACTTGCCAACGGAATTTAATTAATTCAGGGAGTTCATGTACATTTTGAATATTTCATACTAAAGAAACACAAAGGGAGTACATTATATTCACTCCAATTTGAAGGAAATTATTAATTGTATTTAACAAATTTATTCTTTACGCAATGTGAAATTGAATTTTTGGTACATTCTATGTACTATATCTATGTAGACTTTTTTAATTTCAGCAATATGACCCCTCTTCATCTGTGATGTATTGTCCATTTAAATGCTCTTGTACTATATCTAATTAGAGATATGGTGTATGGATTAGTTTCTTGATTGGAATCCTACACATATGTTTATATGTATATAGTACGTCGATAATTCAAATTAGTCCGCTATTCCTAAACCAGTTGGGTTTCTGATACTTTGATGTTTGTTTAACTAATTCGTAAAAATAAGGTAATTTTATTCGCTGATCCAAGCGGATTTTCTGTGCAAATATTAGTAATTAACGTTTTATATCCGACGTATTTCAGTTAATGTTATTACGAATATGAAAACGATCAGAACATTTGTAAGCCGAAGTATTTGATGTAGAGCTGGTTGTAGCAAACCGTAATGAAATGAATGCGACGGTGCCACTGACATCTGTGTCGGTATTCTGGGTTGCCACCACCAAAGTGATCCGGAATGTAATTCTCGATGCCGAAAGAATTGATGTGTTGTTGAAAATATTAGGTATACCATCTGTGCTATTTGCATTACAGAAATATTTTTCATTCCTACATTTTACCTTCATCCAATTATTTGTAGTTGAAAAGAAATTTGTACCACTTGGCTGCCAGGTACAATGCAAGTAGAATACACCAAAGCTCCTTATTTGCAGGGGATATGTTCCGCAAATGTGCCGCGAATACAGAAACCGCGAATATGGAATGGTAATTTGTATGGGTATATAGGGGATACGTTCCAAGGTTCCGAAATAAAGTAAAATTATCATAAGTAATGCCACGAGTGATTTCCAATTTATCTAGAGAATTTGGAAATCAAAAGAGTGGCATTTGTTAGGACTATTTAACGAATAAAATTAAGCTGTTTACTCACAAATCATTGTTTAACTATAGTTGTTTTAAAATATGTATATATTTAATGTAAACGGCGATGTTTGAAAACAAATCAGAAATGTGAGGTTATGTTCATTCACTGCTGCTTGATCATAGTATTTATTGCCAAATAAGTTCGCAATATTGTAAGAGTGCACCCAAGTGAAGAAATAATGAAACACATCAAACTATATATCATAATCAACATTACGGGTTATTCATTTATTTTTTTAGTAAACAACTCAGTAAAATCAAGGAATCGTTTCATTATTTGCTATATTCAATGTATTTGTTGGAGAAAAATAATGCTTTGACCTGTTCAGAACATTAAAAAGGAGGAGCTTTCTTTATCACAAAACCATGAGCTGATAAAGAGAAATCGATAAAGAGCGAGGTGAAGCACGACTGTGATTGATTGTAAAACAACATTCATTGAAACGTGATTGGTCATTGACTAGCATTTGTGGCATGAGTTAAATAGTCATAAGTAATGCCACGATTGATTTACAAATTATCGATAAATTCACGACTCATGAAGTGAGGAGTGAATTTATCTAGAGGATTTGGAAATCAAGATTGGAATTTGTTTGGGCTATTTAACGAATAAAATTATGCTGTTTACTCACAAATCATTATTTAAATATAGTTATTTTAAAATATTTATATACTTAATGTAAACGGCGATGTTTGAAAACAACTGAAAAATGATTGTTTCGCATAATTTATTCATCACTGCAACCAGATCATATTATTTATTGCTAAAGGATCGCAATATTGTAAGAATGCACCCTAGTGGAGAAATGAATAACCAAGATTATAGGTATTAATTCATTTTTTGATGTCCTATGATGTAAATATGTCAATTATATTTTTCTGCAACGTCATTTCCTGGGAAATAATTCGTTTAAGAAATTGCAAACAGTGGTTTCTTTTTTTTTTGTGGTATAATCAATTGCTGCAAATGTTTTTATATTATATCCCGCAAGCACTACGTGTTCACATTCGTGCACTATAGGCTATATACAATCTGGTAGCCATGTGCAGTCATTGCAAAATAATGCTATGGCCTATTCATAATGTTAAAAAGGAGGAGCTTGATTTTTAAAGTGATAAAATTAAACTGATAAAAATCGAGGTGAAAAACGACTGTGATTGGTTTTAAATAAAACTCATTAAAATATGATCGGACATTAACTCCTATTTGAGATATGAGATAAATAATCATAACAAAATCAATTAATGTGAGATTTTAAAGAATTTCAATTTATTATTACTGTCATGTTTAGGCAATGGTTTAATACGTTAGTTATTATTTCCTGTTTTGTCGCTTTTAAAAGATGTTTCAATTCAGATTGATATTCAGCTGTGAATTCTGCGACAGAATTCCTTATTTTGTCTTCGGATTTCTTGAATCATTAACATTGAAACAGCGTGATATAGACGCAAACGACTCGCCAACGCGTAAACGGTCAACCATTTCTATTTTTACTTTAAGCGAAAACATTAATTTTTTTTCCGCATCGGAACTAATTTTCTTTCCTTCTACTCGACATTTTAATTTGGCAACAAAGCAGAAGAGACACGTGTTAATCAATGAAAATTATTGCAACGAATGACAAGTTGAAACAATAAAACACTGATAGTGCCGAGGGCGGCATTTATCAACGGACATAGCAGCACGTGAAATACTGCGGCGATGGATTTTAATAATGAACTTTATGCTTAGTGAAAATAAGGTTTGTTTTACTTCGATATTAATTTGTCCATTTAGTGGGAATCTGTCTTTGTAAAAGTCGCCTTGGCACGTGCTTGCGGTAAAAAAAAAGTTGCCGATGCGTTAATAAAGGATTAATATACCTACTGGATCCGCGAAATTTTTAGTCGCGAATACAGGAACTTTATGGCAATTTTTTAACCCGCGAATAACGAAAACGAGAATAAGTGAATCGCGAATAAGGAGCTTTTTACTCAATATTGATATCCATTTTCTGCTACCGTACAATAAATCCGTGTTTTTGGTGAAATATTTTCTTTGATTTTGGTCTATAATTTTTCCAATCGGCCTAGCTGCCTACATTGGTATGTGATTTTAGCGAATTTAGAGTGAATGAAGCTGTTGAGCTTGTTCTCGTGAAAATTTATATTAAAAATTATAGATCTTCACCGATCCTATCTAGTAACTAACTAACCCACTGGCATAGACATAATGTCTCCATACATCCCTGTCCTGAGCTAAAATTTTCCAATCATCCCCTGTATACTCCCTCAAAGCATAGTTAATGTTATTCTCTTACCTCATTCTTGCTTATTTACTAGGTGCTTGAATGTATCTACTTGACACAGAGAATTTCTATGAACAAAATTTATATAATCTGTACATATTTGTTAACGCTCTGGCGGCCGTAATTATTGTTTTATCAGATTTAGAAAAGTAAATTCGAGTTCATTAACCAGGAAAATATGACCATCTGGTGTAGCAGTTCACCTGAAACGAAAATTTTAAATTTGCTCCAGCGGTTGCAAGATTCGATTTTTCGCAATATATTAATATAAAAGAGGAGGGTATTCTCGAAAAATCAGTGGAATCCGACAATTAGAAGTGTGATTTTATCTGAAAGCCGAAATTAAAATTTTCTCTATATTTTCTCTGCGAACCGACACTTTTAAATAAAGTAGCATCAGGTATTTAGTTTCTCAAATTTAATAAAATAAATATAATATTCCGTAAACCAACAAAATTCGAACATAAATTCGATTTTCTGAAGAATTCGCATAGCTTACGCAGTTCCTTACCCGTATTTTACAGAATTATTAATAATTCTTATTAACACTCCTGAGAGTTTATATATATATAGCATGTGATGTGTTAATATTGACTATTTAACTCACGCCCCAAATGGGAGTCAATAACCAATCACGCTTCAATGAATTTAGTTTTACAACCAATCACAGTCGTGTTTCATCTTATTAGTTATGAAATTTAGATTATCAAAATAAAGAAAGCTCTTCCTTTTTAATATTCTGGACAGGTCAGAGCATTATTTGCAGTGATTGACTCTCTAACAAATATGTAGAATATAAAACATAATGAACAGAATTTTTTACCCTGCACATTTTATACTTGTGTGTTCAATAATTGTGTTTTTAAATAATGATTTTACTGAGTTGTTTCGATAAAAGTGAATTAATAAGCTATAATGTTGATTATAATATACAGTGTGATGTGTTTCATTATATCTCCACTATGGTGCATTCTTACAATATTGCGATCCTATTTGGCAATAAATAGTATGATCAAGTTAAAGTGATGAACAAATGAAACATAAACACTTCTCATTTGTTTTCAAACATCGCCGTTTACAGTAAACATATAAATATTTTAAAATAACTATATTTAAATAACGATTTTTAAGTAAACAGCTTAATTTTATTCGTTAAATTGTCCTAATAAATGCCACTCTTGATTTCCAAATCCTCTAGTTAAATTGTAAATCACTCGTGGCATTACTTGTGATAATGGACTTGGTAGGTGAGATTGTATTCAGCATCGTACCCTTTTAATGGTGCAGTGTAAAGTCAAAAGAAGTGTTAAAAAGCAGAACCTTATTTTGCGCTTTATTTGGGTATTACTTCATATCTTACATTTGCTGCAAGTTCCGTAGATGTGGCGTTAGAAACTATGCATATGTGCCATTGCATTAAGACCAGATTTGCTATGGCACGACCCACTGGATAACAAATACATTTTTTCGGCATTGACATCCACGAAACTATTTACCGGTCAACATCTATACATTTGACAACTAGATTCACAACCAATAAAACTGACTAAAATATGTTAATTTATTTCCGATTAGTTATAATACAGCAATTTTACCCAATTTTATATATTTTAAATGAACGACTTGTTATGATAACTCTTGTGATGGCCGTGAGTTAGTTACCGGGCCTAATGGTTGGATATGATAGTAAACAATACGACTTTTATTGACAGATTTCGGAAGATTCTTATTATGCCAAGGACTTACAGGAACAGGAATTCATTACAGAGTGGTACGTGGCTTAGGGATATTAACTGCGTAACTTCCAAATCTCCATTATGCAATTCTTGCAAGAAGACCTAGCTAACTAGATTTATTATCCAACATATTGACCTGCTTCGTTTGTAGATGATTTACGAACTAATTCCCTGTCATCACGTGTACTTTCGCTTCACGTCAGTCTGTGGCGTAGAGGTATGAAATGCAATACCCTAAGTAAGCCGCGTAAGTGCTTCATTTGTTATTAATTCCTGATTATACATGGTTAGATACTAACGATTCTACGTTAGTGCGACACACCGACAGTGCTGCTACGACTGGAGGTAAACGTTCCGCTGTGTCGTACAATAATTGATTATGATAATAAACATGTTTACCGCTATTGGTAAATGTTTTGATAGCAGGAGTTTTGTAGACTTATCTATCAGTTACTGTAAGACTTCAAGGCAATTTCATAAATTTCCATAAATGCATATCAAATATTTTATATGTGTTGAAACCTATATGCTATACTGTATATTTGACTTAGTCAAATAGTTTGTATTTTAGAACATAGGTAAAGGTAAAATGATTCCACTACAGGCCTCAGGAGGCCCTTGGGGTAGTAGAATTTTAAGGCTTCCACTTTTTCTGGATAATCGGCACTTATTGTAAGCCGGGTTGTCAGCCCTGCGTGACGGCACCTTTACCTCCAGAGCAAGCGTCTGGTACTCATTTAAGTTAGAGACTGAATCAACCCCAGGGTCATAATGCCGCCAGAAGTTTTGGGTCAGTTTAAAAATCGTAACCCCACCGGGTACTCGAACCCTCAACCTTCCGGCTTGTAGCTCAGTGCCTTAACCACTACGCTATTGCGTGACTCCTTTTACAAGATAGGCCTAAATAATTTTATAATAATTATTGTCTGTCTTTATCCATATTTTATTAATTTTAGTGGATTATGTAATTTATTACCTGTTGTTTTAAATTCCATAGAAGTTTTGTTGGGTATTGGCACTAGTTCCAGATCAACTTACGCGATTCATATTTGAAAAATGGAGCATCTCTTCAGAAATTTATTGTAATATACATATGCAGGTCGAATCTTAACTCTACCGACAAATTTTCACAAGTTGCTCTGCGATGATTTATGAGTGTTTTGATATAAAAGAGTCCGTGATCTTCGGTGACTCATTACAGAGTAATTTCATCGTTTTTGTTTTGTGCGAAGCCCTCCATGCCACTGATAAATCGAGGCGTGTGTTTCAACATGGTGGGGCAACAACATATTTTGCAGAGAATGTTACGGAATACCGTAATACACAGTTCGCGGAAAGATGGACTGATCGTGGTGATCATGTTCTATGCCAAGCTCGGTCATCAGTTCTGACACCCATGGAGTCACGTGAAAATTACATGTTGAAACTTGTGCGGAAGTGGTCGACAGGACTGTAGCAGCCTCTGACGATGTGCGCCAATCTCCATGGATTCTATGCAACTACCATTGAGGCATCGCTATGTAGTTTGTCGTGATAATGACGATGTGCGCCAATCTCCATGGATTCTATGCAACTACCATTGAGGCATCGCTATGTAGTTTGTCGTGATAATGACGATGTGCGCCAATCTCCATGGATTCTATGCAACTACCATTGAGGCATCGCTATGTAATTTGTCGTGATAATGACGATGTGCGCCAATCTCCATGGATTCTATGCAACTACCATTGAGGCATCGCTATGTAGTTTGTCGTGATAATGACGATGTGCGCCAATCTCCATGGATTCTATGCGACTACCATTGAGGCATCGCTATGTAGTTTGTCGTGATAATGACGATGGAAATTAAGAACATTTTATTTAAACAGTGCAACAGTGTAATTAGGAAACAATCATATTTCGAGTAAACAGATACAAAGTTGGTCGAGTTATACAAAACGAAAACAAAGAAATTACTCTTTAATGAGGCACCGGTGACCAAGGGTTCATTACATCAAAATACAGAATAACTTACGAAAGTTTGTTATTACAGTTCGGATTCGTCCAGTATAGTCGTAAAGCTAATATAAAATGTAAGTGCTTGAGTGCTAAAGTATTTATGGTACCGGAAACTACCCTCAATAAACAACAATAAAAACAGTTGCTTCGCTGTTGCGTTCTCACTCGAAAGTACGATTCGTGTACACCAAATTGTAGTAAAGTGACCAAAAATAGGCACCTAGTCATTTATGTATCCATACATAATAATTCTGCCCGAGGACAGGTTTTTCACTGCAATCATAGTATTTGCACCTTTACTAGGGAATTATAGGTGTGGTAGCTTCCCGCTGCTTTCCACACCGGTGAAGGCTGATGCTGATAATAAGGATGATGATGATGATGATGATGGCCGGATGATTTTCGAAGACCTTTGGGCCCTAAGCTTCCTGATATTTGTCTTATAGGTGAGGAAAAACCTCGAAAAAACCTCACTCACGAGGCAGTCTCGACCGGGATCGAACCCGGGCCAGCACGCTACATCGAAACCACATTTATGTATAAATTATTTATTCGGATTCGGCGGGTAGACTATCCTGAGCACCGCGACCTACCGCGCTATCCCAGTATATTATGAATGAATCGAATAAGGTCTGCTCTAGTTTTATGTGAGTTGTAAGTCGTGATTCGGGTCCGACACGACAGATTCTTCTCGCATGACCCATACCACCATTTTTGGGTTGAGCCGGTGGTAATGAGGGGAGACTAGTACACTCCCAATGGTCCCTTCTTCCTTTTTTATTGTTCAGGCTCGGAGTCATGAGGCAGCACCCTACTACACCCCTCCCTAAATCAGATATTTTAAATACCTTGCCAACCGGACATAAGATGAGTAATATGAAATAATGAATGAGAAGTGAAATAATATGAAACGGTGAGAAGGGAGAATGAAGAGTGTTGTTGGGATGAAATTTTTGAAACGAGAAAATTCTAAGAAAAAGCCAAAAACCCCGTTACACTCACCATCAATACCCTTCTGCAACCGCCAGGATTCAAACCTAGCATCTGCGAGCGCTAGCCACGTATCTACCGAGACGGTATAAATTAAAAACGTTGCTGTTCGTGTTAAATGTTATTGCATCTTTAAAATAAGTAGAGACCAATGTACAAGAATAATTTGAGACTAATGACATCGTCAGTGTAATCTGTAGATTAAAATCTCTCGAAGATATCGCATCCTGTAGAAGTTCCTATATGTATTTGTGTATATGTGGGATCGGGTCATGTTTTACATTCAAGTTATCTCG